>CM076252.1:15867623-15870123 GCA_038380765.1 Odontothrips loti
CACGCGCGAGGCTCTATTTTACATGGAAACAAACAGCAGACACACACACACACACCATGGCCTGCCTATGCCCTATCCCGCCGTTGCATCTCAGCCTGATTGGCTGCGCTGCGCCGCCCTCTGTACCCACAGCCCACAGCCCCTTGCACTCTTTCCCGCTTTTCCCTGATTATTCTCTTTTTCCCTGCCACCGAGCGACTTTCTTCCTTCACTGGCGTTCGCGGGCGTTCGTACAAAAACAAAGTAGCGCCCCATATCGCATGGAAATGAATGAATGAATACATGAATGAATGGATGCAGGAAGGGACGAATGAATGGGCGAATGAACGAATGAATGAACGGGTAAACGCACGAAAGGCATGAATGGGGCGTAGTGCCCGTTTCGGAGACTTGAACGGTGGGGAGAGTGCGGAGTGGCACCGTAGTACTGTACTGTCCGGTACGTGCACCAGCACGCCAGCGCCACGGTACGCCATGACACGCACACGGCAGTCGGGCCGGGCTAGAGGCCGTGCCTGCTGGCCAGGCCACCCGGTGGTTGCCGTGCGGTCTTTGCTTCAGTTCTGCCGTGCCCTGGCTGGCCTGGGGCCCCTCTGCATTTGCATACTTCATCCGGGGCCCGCCTACACGAGGGCAAATTTTTATTTTCATCCAAAATGTTTTTACAGCAGTTCTCCGATTGATTGGCATGGTATTTTCTCAAGGCAATTGTGCAAAATGCCCCGAAATTTTTTGTTGGAAACAAATATATTTAAAATCCAATTGTGGCATAACACGGACTCTAAGGGGACGACCACGGACCACGTGACATTTTCCGAATTGTCTGATCGATTAGCGGGGACGGTGCTGGGAGCAAACTGTCATTGGTACGGGGCCGGAGTCCCTCCCGACTCCAGGCCTGGTGGGTTCGAATCCCGCGGACGGCTCCCAAAGCACTTCCTCCCTAAATCGGAATCCATTCATATTTCAATGACCTCGACGCGCGTGGTTTGTGAACGGTCCCTAAGCTGAATAGTTAGATCCAAATCCCATTATGTGAAATTGGTCTCCATTACTATTTATCAAATTTTCATAAATGGGCGGATTTTATTTTTTCGACACATGTACTGCGGAATATGGGCCGGTGTAGGGGGGTCCTTGTTACTCTGGTTCTTGCTGCATCGCTATGCTGGCCGTGGGCCGTGTTGGTCTGTGTGTGTGTGTGTGTGTGTGTGTGTGTGTGTGTGTGTGTGTGTGTGTGTGTGTGTGTGTGTGTGTGTGTGTGTGTGTGTGTGTGTGTGTGTGTGTGTGGCGACCACCGAGGGAGGAGAGGAGACCAGGCCCGACTTCAATGCCATGCAGGCGACACCCGCCAGGCCAGAGGCTGTGGAGCCCAAGCGTGCCAATTCGCCCCACGATCCCGTCCCGTCCGCTGCTGCAATGTCAGCAATGGTCTTGAGTGGACTGAGTACTGAGGAGGCCTGACCCTTTTGCTCACGTGTGTGTCGCAGAATATGTATCCGTGGATGTGGGTGGGATGGGGAGGTGGAAGGTGGACCAAGAAGCCCGCATATGGAAGGAGGACAACCAGTCTCTCTCTCTCTCTCTCTCTCTCTCTCTCTCTCTCTCTCTCTCTCTCTCTCTCTCTCTCTCTCTCTCTCTCTCTCTCTCTCTCTCTCTCTTCTCTCTCTCTCTCTCTCTCTCTCTCTCTCTCTCTCTCTCTCTCTCTCTCTCTCTCTCTCTCTCTCTCTCTCTCTCTCTCTCTCTCTCTCTCTCTCTCTCTCTCCCTCTGCTTGATAGATCTCCTTGCCGCAATAAACGCGCAATATAATAATGCAATAGGACGGAGGACACGACGACGATGATCGACAGCGGAGAAGAAATGGAGGCGAGAGGCGAGGCAGTGAGCGCGCGACACTTGGGCGTTTACGGCCGCCTGACACGTCAGGGAGATGCGGGCGGCCGCGGCAGGTCCAGGACAGGTCCAGGACGGGTCCAGGACGCCGACGTCAGGGTCTCTGAGGTGGTCGCCGACGGGGCGCGCCCTGAAACCGAACCGCCAGGCGGCGGCCCCCGGGCCCCCGCACAGCTCCGCACTGAGATGGGATTGATGTTAACGCCGCAGAAATCCGTACGCGCGATTTACGACCCTCACGCCACTGCTCCGCTGCTCCGCTGCTCCGCTGCTGCGGGGAGCGTTTGGTTAGCAGAGGGGAGCGTGGCGGGGCGTGGAGGCGCACTTACAGGCGGCGGTGAGCTGGCCGTAAGCAAAGGCGGGCGCGTGCGGCGGGGGCGCGGCCGGGGCATTAGCAGCACAGAGGCCGCCCCGGCGGCCCCAGCCCGCCCCCGCGGCCCGCACCCGGGATACCCCCAGGCCGCTAGAGGGGTCCAAAAAAAAAAAAAAAAAAAACTAGAAATCGCACACAGTTTAGTTCCCGTGTACTTTACATTTTACATCATTTTCTCTCTTAAAACGACTTTGGCCTGTTTAACCTTAGAAATGTTTTTAAAAAAAAATTCA
>CM076252.1:15872623-15882623 GCA_038380765.1 Odontothrips loti
GGGGCCCCCATGCAGCGCGTGTGAGTCAGAGGGCCAGGCAGTGCCGCGCTGCAGCGGACGCGAGTCCACAACGGAAGCTTCCCTCCTACCTCCACGACATAACACACGCACACGCACACGCACACGCGCGCGCTCACACACACACGCACACACACACACACGCACACACACGCAGACAGGGCAGGGCGCTCGCGCGCTGAGTCACCGGGGTCAGAGGCAGCAGGTTTAAAAATAGCGTTCGCTCGCGCGCTCGCTGTTGGAGTGCATAGCGGAGGGAAATAATGCATCCTGCTGTGCAGTGGCGCGGGATTCGAACCCACGGCGGGGCGGGGCGGGGCGGGGCGGGATGGTTATTTAGTACGAGCCCTTGACGCAGATCCGCATGGTTATTCACGTGTCGAGTCCGCACTCAAGTCCAACGGGTACGGCCGGGACGGGCCGGCGGTCCGCCGCTGGGTGGCAGGGGTGGCCGGCGTCCTCGCCGCTGCCGCTGCTGCCGTCGCCGCTGCCGCCACCGCTGCCGCCGCCGCGGGCGACGTCGGGGGCCTCACAGCGCACGTCAGATTATTTACCTGAAACAATGCAACACGTACAGCGTTAGCCTCACGGTCAGGTTATTGTATTAGTCCTTAGGCCTGGTCGGGTCAGAGGCGATTCAAATCCCCGGCCCGCCCCGCCGCGCGCCAAAGTCAGTCAGTCAGTCCGTCAGTCAGTCGGCCGGGACCTGACAGCTTATCGCTACATCACAGCGGCCATAGCCCGAACCGAGACCGACCGCGGGCCCGGTGCTGCAAAGCGGCTCTCTGACGCTAAGTACCCGGCCGCCGCCGCCGCCGCCGCCGCCCCCGCGGGCCCCCGCCGGCCCCTCTGGGGTCACCAAGGAGAGCAGGTCCCCGACAAGTGCTCCCAATGCAGGCCACAGCGGCGCAGGCCGGCGCCGTGCGAGTGGGAGTGAGATGACGAACCAACTCGCACATTCGAGACATCGAAGGGGGACGGCTCGGGGACGGCGGAGGCTGGGACTTAGCCGCACCGCATGCCAGACGGAGCCAGGCGCGCTGACATTGACTTTCAAATGCCGCCGCGGTGTGCAACGCGGACGCGCCGCGACGCACTGGCGCCACACCACACGCCACGCCCGGCCCTCCCTTCCCGTCGTCCGTCATAATTGGCTCTCGATAAGCGCGGCAAGAAAAACAAGAAATGAAAACGCAACGCGGCGCGGCAACGCAACGCTGCGAGACAATGACGAAGAGGAGGACAATGTGCGCCGGCACTGGATGGGCGCGGCCAGGCGCGGCGGGTTCGAATCCCGGCCACTGCTGCTGCTGCTGCTGCTGCTGCTGCTGCTGCTGCTGCCGGCCACCCGCAGATCACCCTTCGATTTTTCTCTCTCAAATTTTTCATCTCTTTTCTTTCGCCGCACAAATATCCTCGACGTTTCAAATAATGAATGCCCGGGACATTAATAATATAAAACGCGCGTAGTTAAAGCCGGGCTTACTAACGACCAATGGCGTGCGAGAAAGGACGCCGGGTCGTTTGGAGACGGAAGACAGTGAGTGTGTGTGCGTGTGAGGGAGAGAGAGAGAGAAAGAGAAGGATCGGCCCCGGCCAAATCGCCGGTCAAGCAGAGCCGCCATGGTCCGGGCTTTTCCTGCTGACCGATGGCCGCGACTACTGTCTGGCGTCTGCCCTTGCCACACACACACACACACACACACACACACACACACACACACACACGTCCAAATGAGGAGATCGCTTCCCAAATAATCAGGCCATATCGATTAGTCCATACATTATACATTGCAGGAAGGCTGGAGCGGCCTCGCGGCCTCGCCCTCTGACCCCCGGTGTCCGTCAGCGGGGTCCGGCAGCCAAGCCCCGGCGGGGGCCCCCGGCCCACCCACCTCGCTGTGCAAACAAACAGTCTGCTGCTGCTGCTGCTGCTGCTGCTGCTGCTGCTGCTGCTGCTGCTGCTGCTGCATATCGGAAAAGCGACCGACCAGTTTCAAGCACAGAAATCATGCGCACAGGTGTGTGTTTGGGAGATTTCTGAAGTTTCGAGGGTCCCTGAGGTTCAAGCCTAGGTCTGAGAGGCCTATGGTACCACAAGACATGACAAGAGGGTTCACGGACAAATCCTGTCTTGAAAAACTGTGAATATCCAGGCGCGGAGTTATTGACAGATTTCTTGCGTAATTTCTTGTGTTCCTAGGCGCAGCAGCCTCGCTGCGATTTGCGTGTTATGACGTTGGGGGCCGAGGCTGCGAGATAGGGAGTGCCAGAGTTGTGCCGGAGGGTACCGGAGGGTATACCGGAGGAAACCGGAGGGTGGGGCGCCCGGAGGCCGGAGGAGGCCGGAGGCTCCGGGAGGAGGTGCGGATACGGTACGTGCCCCGCTCCGGCCGGCTCCGGCCGCCGATACGGCACGCCAGCCCGGAGTCCTTGCCCGTGGCCACCACTCACTCTATTCCGCATCGCTTTAGAATCGAATCAGGGATTCAAATGCTAATCATTATAATTGTTTATCGGCCGGCAAGGGCGAAGCTGAACCGCAGACAGAGATCACATCACCATCGCCAGGCGCCGCCAGGCCAGGCCGAGGCTGCCAAGGCTGCCAAGGCCTACCTGCCCTACACGCGTCCCTGGCCGGCCCGGTCTCATTCGGGTCTCATTTGAATCCGAGATAAATACCCGTGCAAAAGTTTGAACCAGAGTAGCCATATCGGCCCGGAGAGGGCAGCCACGTGTGTGTCCCCAACGTGCAGCCCGAGCGACACGGGAATGCGCCGGGGGCAGCAGGCCGACGTCAGCATCCCGATCGGTACCCTGCGCTCTCGTGCCCGGCGGCGGGGCGACCAAGCCCGAGGCCAGGGTCCCGACTGGACATCTTTTGAGATCGAGGGTGAAATATGTACCGAAAAATTACAAAACACCGAAATTCGCAATAATAATTAAAAAGAAAAATCCCCGATGTGTTAAATCATCCCTCGAACGCAGAAAATTATTTAAAAATCCTCCAAAATGCGCAATCTTGGACAGTCTGGGCTCAGGAGGCGCCTTGCTAGGTAGGCAACCACGACGACTACATATGCACGCGTGTCGTGCGGGCTGGCCGATCCTGTCAATCTCGCAGCTCAGCGAAGGCGCGTGACACGTGGTTAGGACCGGCACAATGCTATACGAAGAAGTCCTTTGTCGTACGAAGCATTCTACGTAAGCCGCATCGTTTTCCTCGTAGGATCTTGACAGTGCGCGGTGCAAGGTGCCCCTGACATTCCCTCGCCGTCATCAGCCGCGTTGAAGTTGAGCAGGTTTGGGAGGCTAAACACACGAGCGTCGCCTGGCCGGCCATGTGCTGCGCCGGCCCCGCAGTCTGGGCTGGGCGCAGCCAGGCGCAGCTGGAAAAGGTGGCGTCGGAATGTGCGGGAGCGGCACGGCGCGGCACGGCGCGGCACGGCGCGGCACGGCGGCACGGCACGGCACGGCACGGCACGGCACGGCCCGGCACGGCCCGGCGCCGTAGTGTAGTACAGCGCGACGATCAAATAACGCCAAAGCTGCAGGAAAACGAGGAGCCAGACGGCACGGCGGCGGACTAGCTGTGCGTGCCGTGGAGCGCACGGCTCGTCACCAGGCGTCACGGCCCTCACTTGCGTATCGTGATTCAAAATCTAAATTTTTGTTCAGTATTTTTTTTAGGGGGGGGGTCGATATTTTGTGTTTTTTCTTACTTGGATTACTTTTTTTTAAATTCTGTCTATCTGTCTGTCTGTCTGTCTCTTTTTGTTTTTGGGTCGGGGCCCCTTGCCACCAGGACATTCCGTCAAAAGTACATGCAGCACGAGAAAGCGTATGCGGCGAGACAGCGGCGGGAGGCGGGAGCGCCGTGTGGCCCCGCTGCCCGGCCGCGCGGCGGTGCTGCGGTCGGCCTACCCGCACGGGGTCCGGCCGGGGCGGCCTCAGCCACAGCCGCAGCAGGTGCGTCTCGCCACGCCGCGCCGCCCGACAGGACGACGGGGCCGCTTCGCTCGCTTCCAAAAGTGACCCACTTGAAACTCGCGCGTGACGTGAAGACAGTTTGACTGAAACTAAACGATAACGGTGCTAAATCGGCCCTGGTGTTCGGGGGGGGGGGGGGGGACCACCGAGGGCTCCTTTAACAATGGCGATGCACGCACACGCAGCAATGAAGTGAGGCGCGCGGGCAATTAAAAAATTAAAAAGGGGAACGAAAAACTAATAGCGCGGGCTTGTTGTCTCTCTCCGTGTCTCTCTGTCTCTCACTCACACAGCATAGGGACACGCCGGAGGCGCCGGGCGCCGGGGGCCGCGGTCCCGTAAGTGCCGCCGGACAACAATCGGTGAGGGCTGCTACCGCCGCTACCGCTGCTACCGTGCAGTCGGTCATAGCCGTATAAATGAAGCGTAACAATGCGACATGCGAACGAGGCCCGCGCAACAATCGGTGTCCAGATGCCGTAACGGTGTCGATACATAGTGTGTGTAAATGAGAGCAGCGGAGAGGCCCCGCAGAGGGCTCCACAGGGGGGCTGCGGGGGCCCTCCGGGGGGGGGGGGGGGGGGGCAGAAAGATGAATAGCATTGCTCTACACCGCGCAGCGTCGTGACGTGCCGAGCGCCGCTATGCGCTGCGTTGGGCGTCTCCGATCAGGTGGCGCCGCCGCGCCAAGAGTACCAACACAAAAAGGTTAGCTTTTAAGAGCCATCCCTTATCTAAGAACCTTCTTATGAATTCCAAAAAGAAAATTCAGTGAAATCAATGTCAACGAGAGAGTTGACGGTTGCGTTCAAATGCCCAGTGGCCAAGCGGGGGAACTCCCAAAAAAATAAAATATAATCGCGTCGCCTTGTTTAAAATTTTGGGTCGATTAGAAATGAAATTAGTTGAATCGATGCAGGATCTTGATCAAGGCGACATTTCTTTCGTCGATTCAATTTTATTTTTCTGCAAAAGTTGGTTTTTAAATTTGTTTCGAGTCGTTTCTTTCAGTTATGGGAGCGACAGCGGTGAAGGTGGGCGGTATTGCTATGGACATATGGCTGCGGGATTTCTCTGTGCCGTCGAATTAGCCGCGACAAGCAGCAACAGCAACAGCAGCAGCAGAAGCCGCCGCAGCAGCGGCAGTGGTGTGTCGTATGGCGTGTCCCGATATAGTCTAGTCTGGTGTGGCATGTGACGTCGTCATGTCTGCGCCATGGGAAAGGCTTTCCAGCTGCTGTGTGAGGGGATTGGCCTGCTACGGCCGCAACGAAGTACAGGGCGAAAAAAAAATAACCCGGTATATATGCATACATTGACAGGAGAAGAGAGAAAAGACTTCGGGAGTTGCACAACACACACGCGCCTCGGGCGGGGAGGATTCCGGAGGATACCGGACGGGTGGAGGAGAACTTTGCGTGCAAAACAACGACACGCGCGCGACGAGACAATCGGCACGGAATGGAGAGACTCGTCGGGAACGGGGTCAGCGGGCGGCTCCATTTTGTAACGAGATGAGATCACCCCACGCGTCAACACAACATCACGGCAGAAAACTAAAGGTATCGGAAGCTTCGGAAACACGCAGTCAGAGTTACGTAACTCTGGGGCTGAAAAAGCCTGCAAAAAAAGCTGACTGCCGCACGGTGAACCAGGCGTTACGTGAATTGTAAAACATCAACATCTCTGCCCGCTGCCGCCGCAGCAACAGTGGCGTGCACAAGGAGCCCACCGAATTCAAATGGACATTAACTGCGTTATAATGCACAGGTTTTGCCTGGGCCACGATGGAGTGTTCAACAGTCAACTTGCCATTATCGAACATTTCCAGTTTGGTATATCAATTTTCCGACTAAACGATTTTTTTGTGTGTTTCTTTACAGCCACCCACCTAGCCGTGACCTGGGTGACCACCATGGTGACCACCGAGGAGAGACGCAGGCGGGGTAACCTCCCCTCCTCCTCCGTCACTACCAATTAACCTCTCCCCATCCGATTCCCGTACCACTTCGTCCAGCGTAATTGAATTTCATGAAAACGCGCCGATGGCCGGCCTATGCGGGGCGCTTCCCGCCGTGGCGTTGCCATGGTTATCACGCACTAATCGATATCGATCAATCTCCATCCCTCTCGCTCGCTATCCTTGCCCCGACCAACAGCCGCGGTCTCTCTCTCTCTCTCTCTCTCTCTCTCTCTCTCTCTCTCTCTCTCTCTCTCTCTCTCTCTCTCTCTCTCTCTCTCTCTCTCTCTCTCTCTCTCTCTCTTGTTGAGAGCGTCCATAACGAGCGTTGCATGGAAAGTGGGGCAGATACTGCTCCGAGCCGCTGCGTTGTTGAGAGCGTCGTGGGGGGAGCCGTCGTCAGAGAAGAGAGAGAAAGAGAGAGAGAGAGAGAGAGAGAGAGAGAGAGAGAGAGAGAGAGAGAGAGAGAGAGAGAGAGAGAGTGAGCGAGATAGACAGACAGAAGGCGTGAGGCATCGTGATGCTACATATTTGCAAAATTATTTTCAAAGTAATATGCATATAAGTATGTTTTGGAGTGTAGTTGGCAAGCCCCGATGTGTGAGTGTGTGCGCGCGTGTGTGTGTAATCGTACTGCCCCTCTGGAGAATCTCTGTCCAGAGGTGCAGCACAGGGAGGGTCGAGGGTCGTCCTGATGTGGGGATGTCCTCCCCGACCAGTCAGTCTTTCATTAACACCAAATAAGCAAGGCTCGTGATTGGTCGTGATCCCCTTCGCGCCGAGGGGCTGGATTCTCTGGAGCCTCCAGAAGTATCATTGAAGTCTAGTTCTAGTTCTGCAGTGAGCCTCCGCAGAGATCCTCCAGAACCTCCAGAGCCTCCATATTCTCCAGATCCTCCAGTCTCTGTGTCTGGAGGGTACTGGGGCTGGGAAAGCCCGGGCCTCTGAGCCTCTCGCATCATCCGCACAGATGGAGCACGATAGTGTCTCCGAGGCACGCCGGCGCACGGACCGAGAGTACCTAGAGTACCAAGCGTACCAAGAGTACCGAGAGTACCTCCCTGCCGGCCGTGAGAACACGAGTGCGGAGATGGTCGCAGATTACCCGGGCAATTTGTGTCGCACAGCGCAAATTGAAGCCAAAAATGGAAGAGAGGGACAGAGACAGGGACAAGAGACAGACGACAAGAGAGAGAGACAGAGAAAGAGAGAGAGTTGCGCGCACGGAACGGGAATCCTTGTATGAGTACGCGCAAGACACATGAATGTCTCAGATGATGCTGGAGGCCACGAAGCTCACAATCAGCATCGCCATCGCCCCCAACCTCGCCGACAGCTCCCGGCGCCACGGCCTCGCGCTAGGCTGTCCCCAAGGACGGGAGGGGCGTGGCAAGGGCACAAATCCCCACCCAGATGGCCTCCACGACAGACAATATCCCTTTAGTGGAGGCCGTGGAGGGATCACTGCACCGAGTGGTCCAAGGCCCCGTGGCCTGTGGTGCCCCCCGTGGCTCCTGCGAGGTCGTCGGCTGGACAGCCCTGAACCGCGACCAAAGCGGGTCAATTCGGACAAATAGTAATCCACAGGCGTTGTCGGCGTCCGTAAGCCGCTGCGCTGGGCCCCGCTGGGCACCGCTGGGCCCCGCTGGGGAGGCCGTACATCACAGACTCCTCTCCGCCGGACACGCCGGCATTTACACGCCCTGACACACACGGGAACGTCGATACACGCGCCATGACAGACACACGGACCCGAACACGTACACACACACACACCCCTCCTCTCCATACGTGTGACGCGTCGGTAAAATAGAAATACAAATAAAGGAAGAGGAAAGATCTTCCGAGTCCCGGAGCAGGTCACCCCCCTTTGTGTTCAATCAGACCTCTGCCCCGCAGCCAGCGCGGCCCGGGGAAGCACATCACGGTCGTGACTGACCTGACCCACACGCACGTGTTGAGCACGGCGCATGCGCGGTGCGGGTCCGGGTCTGTGATTCATGGCGGGAACCCGGTCCAGATAGCCAATACGGGGCGGTGCGTGTTTTATGGCCCCTCGGACCAAACACCCCTCCGGCCTGGAACTGCTATGTGCTCTGACCTGACCGGCTCGGCCCGCCTCGGCCCGGGCGGGTGTTCACAAGTGACGCCACGCCTTCCGAGACAGCAGCGGGGCTGTCGGTGTCCGGCCGGACGCAATCTCTTGTTTGCCTTGTATCGATCACCGCGTTGGCACGACGCCCTGGCGATGGTGCGGAAGCGCGCAATGAATGGCGCCTGACCCCACAACCACACACCACGGGCCACACCCGGCCCCGGCCCCGGCCCAGACTGTGCGCAAACACAGCCTGCAATATGGAATGGGCGCCCTGGGTGCGTGCGGAGCGGCGCAGCTCAGCGTCGTCCGCAAACACTGGGTGGCCCTCCCCTTTCCCTTCCCCGTCACTACAACTTCCGGAGAAGGCAGCGGGGGCCGGCGGGGGGCGGTGGGGGCCAGCGCAAACATATATCATTGGAAAGGGCGGGGGAAGGGCCGTCGGCCAGGGCTGTCGTCGGCTATCGGGTCTGCGGGGGTGACAGGGTGACAGGCCTCGGCCGGCAGCCGCGCCGCCTCCATTGACACCGCCGCCGTCGTCGTCGCCCTTCCCGTTCAGGTCCCTCCCCGCAGTCCAGCAGCGGGGTCCGCGCTGGGCAGATTGACCCAGTTCCCTTGGCCTGCTCCGCCCGCCCGGCCCCCGGCCCCCGGCCCCCGGCCCCCGGCCCCCGGCCCCCGGCCCCAGCCCCCGCCCGGCCCCCGGCCCCCGGCCCCCGGCCCCAGCCCCCGCCCCCCGGCCCCGCCCGGCCCCTGCCAAAGCGTCTTCTTCACGGTAGGATCCAGAGCCACCTGTCCTGTCCTGCGCCCGGCCAACGCCAGGGCAGCTGCACCCAGCGACCGGCAGCTGCCAGCACCGTTATCATCGTCATCGTGCGGCTGCCGATTGCCATGGTTAGCGCGTCTCGTCCCACTGCGGCTCGGCCCGGCTCGGCCCGGCTCGGCCCGGCTCGGCTCGGCTCGGCTCGGCTCGGCTCGGCTCGGCGCCTGCTCAGCTAACTCGAACCGAATGACTGGCTTCATAGGATATCCCCCCGCGGGGCACTCTTCTGAGCCCCGTCGTCCCACCGCGGGGGAATTTTTCAAACGTTAATCAGTCACCAGGTCAGAGACTGCTCCTACCGCAAAGAAAGGATAGCATTCCGTTCCGCACGCAGAAGAAAGAAAGAAAAATAAAATCGCTCCGCGTGAGATTTTATGTTCCTACGCAGCTGATTATGACGTACTACTTCTAGTCGATCTCGAATTTTATTTCTTGAAATCGGATAATTTGTGATTTCTGCATCCCAGATTTGGCCGCGGCAACCAGCGCCGACTCTGAAGCACGTCTGCTCGGAAGCAATACCGGCGATTGTACACCGATTCGGCTGATGCGGGACGAGGGGGCGGCCACGGGTGTGTCAGATCACGTGTACAGGCTTCACCGAAGGGTCCAAGGGGCCTATGGTACTACAAGACAAGACAAGGCGAGGATAGCCGGCGGCACAGAAAGCCTGGAAACTACATCATACTATATATATATATATATATATATTATATATATATATACACATATATATACGGACCGACCCCCTTTTCCCTACGGCAACGTTAGGGAAGCCTTTGCGTCCTCGTTTCCAGATTAATAACAAACTTCCTCGGCCACCACAATTATTTTGCAAACTAATACCTTTGCAATCAGGTATATATATATATATATATGTGTGTGTACGTAATGAGGATGCAGTCCACACACACACACACACACACACACACACACACACACACACGGAGGAGTTTTGGATCGGAAGCCAAACAGCAAGACGCCAGGAAGGAAAAGCGAATCACGACGATGATTATTAAGGCCCAATTAATAATCCGCGTCCTCTATGGGCGAGCGCCAGCCGTGCCAGGGCCCCCGCAGCCCCCCGCGTGCCGATTCCATGCGATTCACATAGTAT